>CM035806.1:99128812-99153889 GCA_020466095.1 Chlorops oryzae
GCATTAAAAAATCTGTAATGCTCTTTTCTTTACTTTTCGTATTGTCGATTTCTTCGAAATCCAAGTAAAATGAATGTTTAAAAAATTATTTAACCTCTAATACAAAAAATAAGCTAAACATTTTAAATGCAGTGTTTTTGTGCCGCTCCACCAGTAAATTGTGTACTTGAAACACAAAATAAAGATAAGTATAGTGAATATACATACGGACATTCGTATATTATTTGTTGTCGTCAAACTTCTAGGAACGACAGAAAGAGACACTCGGTCTCTGCAGCTGCTGCAGCAGCTAGCTGCTCTGCCCGAAAGTGATGCCAATCGGACACAGTCCACCATCCAATAGCTGCGACACGAACCAGTTAAAAGCTGGGCTTTATCAACATCCCGGTAGGGAAAATTTACTAATTCCCAGTAGGGAAATTACACAAAATGGTGACAATCTGGACCAGTCTACAAGTGAACAGCCAGGTATAAGCCAATTCAAAAATATTAAAATCCAGTTCGAAAGAAAGAGATCGAACTCTACCAGTGGAATAATCTCTCTAAGCGTTAAGAAAAATAGCCCTAACAACACTCCTAAGAGTATTTTACCAAATTCCCCTTTGGAAGCTCTTTCTAGAGATGTAATTGAACTTAATTCGTCCAAACAAAGTCCAATAGTTGCTGAAATGAATAAAGAGCAAAACAAGCAGCAGGCGGTGCTAATCGGTATGCACCGTTATATTAATATCACGAAGAGGAAAAGAAGCCCTTCCGGAAAAAATGACAACAGGGCCAAACTTAATAAAATGGAAGCTCCTGCTTCTCAAGAAACACTAATTGGTAATCGATTCGCTCCACTTGCTGCAATTTCTGATGAAAATTCAACAGAAAATCAACCAAAAAAAGTATTTAAACCGCCCCCAATCTATTTGCGCGAGCGGAGCTCGAATGCACTTGTTGCCAAACTAGCTAATTTATTAGGAAATAGCAACTTTTACGTAGTTCCCTTAACTAGGGGTAATATCCATGAAACTAAAATTCAAACAAACACGGAAGACAGTTACCGAAAAGTTGTAAAAGAGTTTGAAGGAGCGAATAAAAATTTTTACACATACCAGCTAAAGAGTAGCAAAGGTATTACAGTGGTGATCAAAGGTATTGAAGCAGATGTTGACACAAACGAAATAAAGAGTGCGCTAGAAGAGAATGGTTTTCACGCAAGATCGGTTATAAATATATTTAACAAAGCTAAAATTCCTCAGCCTATGTTTAAAGTTGATCTGGTGCCGGACAACTTAAAGCTTAAAAAAAACGAAATCCATCCGATATACAATTTGCAATTCCTGTTGCATCGTAAAATAACGGTAGAAGAGCCACATAAAAGAAATGGTCCCATACAATGTGCCAACTGTCAAGAATTTGGACACACAAAATCGTATTGCACATTGCGCACCGTGTGTGTAATATGTGGCGAGCTTCATCACAGCTCAGTCTGTGATAAAAAATCAAAAAATGATCGCAATTTACTTAAATGTAGTAACTGCGATGGAAATCATTCTGCAAATTTCAGAGGTTGTCTAGTTTATCAAGATCTGAAAAAACGAATCAACATTAAAAAGGAATCAGCTCGTAATCCTACAAAAAATATTACTGTTTCGGTACCATTCTCCTCTCACAACCTTAATTTGAACCCCGTAACTCCAGGAGTTTCTTATGCAAATGCACTAAAACCCGCGACCCCTATTAGTGCTCCTACTAACAACAACAGTAGTCATGAGATAATGATATCTACTCTAACTCAAAGTTTGTCCCAATTTATGCAAACAATGCAAAGCTCACTCGACAGAATTGTGCAAATGCAAACACAATTAATGACAGCACTTTTGGCTAAAATATGAATTTCCTAAAAATTTGTGCCTGGAATTCGAACGGGTTATCCAAGCATAAGCTAGAAATTCAGAATTTCTTAAATCAGGAAGAAGTTGACGTTATGCTTCTCTCTGAAACACATTTAACAAACAAAAATTTCTTCTCAATCCCCGGGTATATATTTTATCAAACCAACCACCCAGATGGCAAGGCGCATGGAGGCACGGGTATACTTATTCGTAGAAGAATACAACATTTTATTCTAGATTCTTACAGTTATGATTTCCTTCAGGCAACAACGCTTTGCGTAATAGTGAGAGGTAAAAATCTGGTTTTATCGGCGATTTATTGCCCACCTCGTTTTAGCATAACCGAAAAAATGTTCTTAGACTTCTTTAAGACATTAGGTGATAAGTTCCTAGCAGCAGGAGACTATAATGCAAAGCACATTTTCTGGGGTTCCAGAACGTGCAATCCTAAGGGCCAGCAATTATACAAGGCTATTATCAATAAAAACAATTCTCTAGACTTTGTATCTCCAAAACAGCCAACTTATTGGCCAACAGATCTCCAAAAAATTCCAGACCTCTTAGATTTCGGAATAACTAAAGGTATTGCAAGAGAGCTTATTTCTGCAAAAGCAACAACCGACCTCTCCTCAGATCATTCCCCAGTTGTATTCGTTTTGAACAAATATCCGGAACCAGTAAAACGCCCACCCAGCTTAACAGATGCAGGCACAAATTGGTTAAAATACAAAAAGCACATAAGTGCGCATATTCATACTAACTATAAAATTGAATGCATTGATCATATTGATGATGCCGTAACTGTTTTTAACTCTTATTTGGCATCAGCAGCGCAAAAATCGACTCCTCATACTAAATATAGAACAAAACACGCCTTCTCTAATAGGGAAATTGAAAATCTCGTCGCAGAAAAACGAAGATTCAGGCGCGAATGGCAGCGGGTCCGTTCTCCGTTGGCCAAAAACAAGCTAAAAGAAGTCGAAAAAAAGCTAAGAGCAAGTTTAAATAGGGAGAAAGAATGTAAAACGCGCAACTTTGTCGAGAACCTTACGCCCAGAGGCTCAAATCGTAGTTCCTTGTGGCTGGCAAGCCGCTCCATGAAGACCCCAGTACAGAGTGAAACACCCGTTCGGTGTCTCAACAGTGGATGGGCGCGCTCAGATGAAGAGAAAGCTATGGTTTTTGCTTTGCACCTCAATAAGGTATTCCAACCGAATCCGAGCACTGCTGAGCATGTTCTCCCAACTTTGTCCGAAAACACTCGTAGAATTTCCATACAAATCAGTTCAAAAGAAATTGTCGGTATCATAAAAAATGAACTTGTCTGCAAAAAAGCCCCGGGACATGATCTTGTCACTCCAAAAATGTTAAAAAATATACCATTAGTAGCAGTACAGTTTTTAACAGTCTTATTTAATGCAATTATTGAGTTCAGCTACTTCCCAAAAGATTGGAAACGGTCGGTTATTAAAATGGTGCCTAAGCCAGGAAAAGATCCTACCCAAACATCCTCTTATAGGCCAATTAGCCTCCTGCCTTGTCTCTCAAAGTTATTCGAAAAGTTACTCATAGCTAAATTAACACCTTATCTGCAAGAGCAGAACATTATCCCTCCACATCAATTCGGGTTTAGAAAACAACACGGTACTATTGAACAGGTAAATCGGATTACAAATGAAATAAGACTTGCCTATGAAAATCGGGAGTACTGCTCTGCAGTATTCCTTGATGTGCAACAAGCGTTCGATAAAGTTTGGCATGACGGACTGTTATACAAAATCAGAAGATTACTTCCCTTCAATTTTCACGCGATCTTTGAGTCATACTTAAAACATAGAACGTTTCAAGTAAGACATAACTCATTTATTACAAAAACCTTTCAAATAAACGCGGGAGTCCCCCAAGGGAGTGTTGTTGGGCCTTTTCTTTACCTTATATACACAGCAGATATTCCAAATAACGATAGAATATTGATTTCAACATTTGCTGATGACACAGCGGTACTTAGTCGGCACAAGGACATAAGTATCGCAACTTCTCAGCTCCAAGATCACTTGAGCGAAATCCAAAGCTGGTTATCTAAATGGCGAATCAAAATTAATGAGCCTAAATGTCAACACATTAATTTCACGCTCAATAGAAAAGCTTCTCCAGACATTTTCCTTAATAATGTACGCATCCCACAAATAATCCACTGCTTTGTCATTTCATCGAGCTTCTTACGCTCTCCAGCACCGACTCAATTACATGTGATCCTACACACACATCATAAAAGCCCAGTCTTCTTAAGCCGAGGCCCGTAATTACAAAAAATTACATTCTTAAACGTTTCTATAAGTCGGAATATGCTCTGTGATATGTAATTGTGTTAAATTAGGTGTAAGATTTTAAAAATTTTTGATAGACTCCTATCCTAAATAATATCACTAAGCATACAATATATAGAGGAATAATTTCATAGAAGCGTTTGGCACCCAAAAAGCAGCCATCAATAACTCCCAGGCTCTCAGTTTTATTCTTGCTCTCTCACTTTTGTTTAAGCTCTCAATTTGCGCTCATAAATGAGCGAGAATTATTTCATCTTCGCTTTGCTACACTGAAGTCGTATTGAACATACTACGTGTGTGTGTATGTGAATATGTCGAGTTTTTTCTTCTGTTGTTCTTCTTCAATTCTTTTGAAGAAGTTACGATGTGCGTATGTAAGAAAATTTTCGATTCGATTTTGATTTTTGGTTTATGCATGGAACGAAAATGTGCGTATAAGCTCTTTCACTGCCGACATGCCGCATTTGTTTTGAAGAGTGTTTTCATTAACAAAGTAACAACAAAATGAACAAGCATTTTCGGTAGTGTTCGACCTTTAGTAATTTTGTTACTCGTATGATCACTATTAAAATAATTTCTCCTTTTTTTGATATTTCATATTATTTATATTTTAAATTGAAATTATTTTCAATTATTATGAACATTATTTATTGGCAAAGAAAAATGAAAGAATATATCAAAAGGACAGTATGGGAGCATGAATATTTTTTTAATAATAGGTATTGCATTAAAAAATCTGTAATGCTCTTTTCTTTACTTTTCGTATTGTCGATTTCTTCGAAATCCAAGTAAAATGAATGTTTAAAAAATTATTTAATAAGTCGGTAAGAGAATTCGATAAATTCTCGGAACTAAAGACTAATTTTTCGTTACGAAGACGTTAAGAAATTCCGATTTTTCGGAGCTAAAGATCTTCTTTGCAAAATCTGTAAGACATTTCGATAATTCGAAGTGAATTATTTATTGTATTTGTTTAACCATTTAAAATGTTTAGCTTATTTTTTGTATTAGAGGTTAAATAATTTTTTAAACATTCATTTTACTTGGATTTCGAAGAAATCGACAATACGAAAAGTAAAGAAAAGAGCATTACAGATTTTTTAATGCAATACCTATTATTAAAAAAATATTCATGCTCCCATACTGTCCTTTTGATATATTCTTTCATTTTTCTTTGCCAATAAATAATGTTCATAATAATTGAAAATAATTTCAATTTAAAATATAAATAATATGAAATATCAAAAAAAGGAGAAATTATTTTAATAGTGATCATACGAGTAACAAAATCACTAAAGGTCGAACACTACCGAAAATGCTTGTTCATTTTGTTGTTACTTTGTTAATGAAAACACTCTTCAAAACAAATGCGGCATGTCGGCAGTGAAAGAGCTTATACGCACATTTTCGTTCCATGCATAAACCAAAAATCAAAATCGAATCGAAAATTTTCTTACATACGCACATCGTAACTTCTTCAAAAGAATTGAAGAAGAACAACAGAAGAAAAAACTCGACATATTCACATACACACACACGTAGTATGTTCAATACGACTTCAGTGTAGCAAAGCGAAGATGAAATAATTCTCGCTCATTTATGAGCGCAAATTGAGAGAGCTTAAACAAAAGTGAGAGAGCAAGAATAAAACTGAGAGCCTGGGAGTTATTGATGGCTGCTTTTTGGGTGCCAAACGCTTCTATGAAATTATTCCTCTATATATTGTATGCTTAGTGATAATATACAATGATTAAAAAAAAAAAAAATTTTTTTTGGGGTTTTTCGATTTTGGGTCATTTTTGAAAGTTTGAGGTCATTTTCTCGGCATATTGTTAAACTGATGAGTATTTTTGACAATTTTTATTAGC
The DNA here is from genome assembly GCA_020466095.1 of Chlorops oryzae. NCBI lineage: Eukaryota > Metazoa > Arthropoda > Insecta > Diptera > Chloropidae > Chlorops > Chlorops oryzae. The sequence goes on from CM035806.1 coordinate 99,134,888, forward strand.
ATGTATGAACCTCTATTCTGCCGTCACATGATTTTTTATACAAAAGTATAATATGGCGTCACATACTCGTGTTTGAATTCTGTTCTGCTTCATTTTTGTGGTTTTGCTTAAATTTTTCGCTTCTCTCTCTGTAACATTCTGTCCCGACGTTCAATGAACGAACATGAAAACAAAAAAACCGTCGAACCGATTCGTCTGAAATTTTTATATGTTATTCACAACTTCAATGGCTATCGCGTGAGCTAGAATCAAATTTTTATTTCAAGAACTTCATATTTTTTCCATCAAAAATTAGTAAAAAAAAAAAAGGCGTTTTTGGATGTGTTAAAATAAAAATTGCGCCGTTTTGTCAATTTTTTGTTCTAGCTCACGCGATAGCCGCATTCATTCTGAATAATAATATCTTTTTTTTTTTTTCAAATAACCCGAATTTAAGAAATCGTGTACGCCACGGAGGTACTTTTTTTTTTAAAAGCGTCCATTTCGGCGCCATTTAAAAAAAACAAAAAAATACAACATTTTTTACGGAGTGTCAATAAATAAGATAATAATCCTGCAAACTTAGAAACACGTGTTGTATTTGGCTTAATACCAACAAAAAAATCACGAAAATACCCTTAATTTTCGTGCTCTAGAGCAGAAGGTCCCCTTAAATATTTGTTTCCTGGTTGATATTTTTCCCAGTATAGACTAGACGTTTGTACTTGCTGGTAGACCATATTCGACGTTTGAATGTTTCCGTTTCGTTTACACGCTCTTGCAGAGTGAAAATTTCAGAGCTAAAATTTCATGAAAACACGCACACAGTCATTTTTCAAGATCTTTTAGTTCATTTTGTCATTTTTTTAGGTCATTATTTACTGTTTTTTGGGTCATCAAAATCCGGGCCCTGCTTATAAATTATCAAGGTGTCAATTTTCCGTTTTTTTTTAAAGTTGTCTGCTTAAGGGGCTATCTCCAGCTCTGATAGAAATGAAAAAATCAGATAAAAAAACGCTTCAGAAATGAATCAGAAATTTTCTCTATATGTGTACGCCCGTATTGAAAGGGCCCACCTTGTCGATATAGAGTTTAGGGTAGCGGGCAATACTACACTAAATTACGGTCACAATGCCGCAAACCGGGGGTCTCTAAGTGAAAAATTCGATTTTTGAGAAATTTTTGAAATCATATTTTGAGAAATCAAATTTCTGAGAAAAACGACTTTAAAGTTTCAGTAGGGAAATTCAGACTTATTTCAACATTGATTTTTGAGAAATAAAACAATTCTAATTTATCAAAAAAACACTTTATAAATATTTCACAACTTTATTAATTTGGTTGTTCTAATTTCCTTTTTCTTCCCCGGAATCGTTTCTCAAGGCTGGCTGGTTGGCTGGTTGTTGAACATGCACACTTTTTCATTACATTTCTATATCTCATGAAAAAACGACGGAACCGAAAAAATCTTACTTCAGCTGATTGACCAGTGTTGCCACTACTTGAAAAGCCACAAATCTCCTTTTTCACTTTTACGAAATTTTTTCGTAAAATTGGCTGTATCTCCTAAACTGTGATCGACAACCTGGGCCCTTTCAATACAGGCGTACACATATGAAGTTTCTCATTTCTGTTTCATTTCTGACAGAACTGGAGAGAGCCCTTAAGTCAAAACAACACTTATTTTAAAGAAGACGTTTTAGTCTTAAGGAAACACAAAATTTTGTTTGTTGGTGCATATATGTAAGAAGATATGAAGCTTTATATGGGGTTATCTCAAAAAATGTATACTATTTCGGATTCATTTTTATACAAACTAATTAATTAACGGGAATTCTGTTGATATATCTATAAGGTTTTGCGTAGAGATATAGCTTGAAGACCATAGAGATCCGGAATTTTTAATTTTTGATATCGTTTGCCACGCCTTAAAATAAACCCGATTTTATATTGAGTACCGATTCAAAAAGGCCATGAAACTATCCATCAAAAGCCGCATGGCTGACCATTCCATGACGAATATCATGGAAAATATCAAGGAAACTAAAAATTCTCCATAAAAACTGTTGGTGTAAAATGTCTGCTAATGCTTAATGCTTTCCTTAAACTTATTTTCAAGATTATAACATATAATTCTGCATTCGATTATGTGGATCTGGAGCAGAAATTGTGTGAGGTAGAAATTAAAGGTGACCGAATCAAAATAATGAGGAAACAAATAGAAATGTTAAAGAAATCCAGGGGGGTCACTCTGTATCGCGTTTCGTATCGCAAATTTCGCGAATTCGGGTATGCAGTATTCTGTAATGCGATTTTCGCATTTAAATTTTTCGCTTTCGCATTTTCGCATTTTAAGCACTCTGAAACCCGAAAGCAAATGTCAGTCATTCGAAAGTAGCAAAATGATTGCGATAGCGGTTGAGCGTGCGCAAATGAAATAAATTGCAAGTTAAAATCAAGTTTTTACCGATTTAAGTATTTTTATTTAAAAAAATTTATTTTGCAGCGACACTTAAAGTGAAAACGCGTACACTCAGGCAGTTCAATTTGAAATTCTTTTCGAATTTATGAAAACTCATTCCGACTTGGGCAAAGGCGAGCAGTAGCTCAAAATCTTTGGCAAAAATAGTCAACGGACTTTAATGTCGCTGGTCCACCTGGTTGTGATGTAGTTCGAAAAATTTAGATATATCGCACATGTCCAACAAGAGTGTCACAACGCAAAATTTGGAATTTTTCGGAAAACGCACATTAACCGATGCAGTTTAGGTACATTTGTATGACGAAAAGACCGACATAACTGTTTTTTGCGCTGATTTGCAATAACAAAAACGCAACTATTAGCATGTTTCCACATAGTGAATTAACTAAATGAATTAGAGTTATTTCGGACATTTAGAAGCGTATAATTACGATTATTATTGAAAATATTGGTTCAGGAGACTAAAAACAAATAATAATGGTGATAAGATTTGATGCAGATGCTTTACAGACTCCAAACCATATGGTTAATTCACTATGTTACTTCAATGTGGAAACATGCTATATGAGTGTGGGTTTATGTAGACAGGTGACCCGTGAACACATTTCTTGCATTAACCCCAATTTGACAAATTTTGAGTTGGCGCACTCTTGTTGTACACGCGCGATATGTTTTTGTTTAATATGTTTTGATAAATGTATTTACAATAAATAATAATAATTGAAAGAGTGGACAGACTACAAAAACCATTGGAAGGCAAGATTAAGAATAGGAGCATTCCCAAGGATTTATAATTAAAAAATCTTTTGACAGTTAACCAATGATATAACCTAATTTCTGGTCAATATGGCTGAAACTAATGTGACCATTAGAACCGTTTTGCGTGGAATTTCCCAACATTAACTTGCAAAACGATAAAAAAAAATATAAGTTTTCTTTTTATTCACTCTCACTTGAGTTTTTTTGACAGCAGTTTGCATAGTTTTGAAATTTCGAGACGAGTGTTGCTTCTTTTCGTGAAGTTTTACGAAAGCAAATGCGAAAGCGCAACCGAGTGCCGATTCCCCTTTGAATTGCATTTGACTTTCGAATCGCATTGCTTTTCGAAACGCGATACAGAGTGACCACCAGTACTGCTTTTAAAGATCCAAAAGAATGGGTTGGAAAGCAAATACCTGAAGAAAGTGAACTAAAGTTAAGACCAGAGCTGTAAATGAATTAAATCACTTTCAAATTTCAGCCTTTTGAATTTCCTTTTAAAGATTTCATTCAAATACGATATAATGAATTATGAATGAAAACTATGAATTCATCATTCAGCTATCAAAAATGATTTATAAATTCAATTTTATAACTCCTTTCTTTAATATGGTTTCCAGACTATTGCGTTAAACTGAATTTAGTACCTTAAGTAGACTTTAGTAGTGAGTTTAAACTGAGTTTAGGGTCTTTAAACTCAGAAATAAACTCATGAGTTTAGGCATTCGTTGCTGCAACCCTTACCTTTTACTCCCTTTTTTTCAGCCTTGAACGTTGAAGTCAGCTGTTTTTATTTTGATTTGAAATTACCCAGCAAGCAAATTTCGGAGCGCTCCGAATCATACGTCTGAAAAGAGCCTAATGTAAGAGCGTTTTATGAGTAAACACATAAAATTGAGCATTTTTGGATCATCCGGAAATCCTCTTTAAGCACGGGCACAGAAAAAGCTTCATTTGGAAGGTGAAAGCAATTTTTGTCTGTCCGAAAAGAGTATCCGAAAGCGCTCGTATTGCTTGCTGGGTAATATTCAAAAGCGTGTTTTGACTGCTGGATAGAATTGCAGCATGTTGAATGTTGTTCAAAATTGATGTTAGCAAGCTAATTATTAACACCATTCCGGTTGCTTTCATTTTTTGCAATTTGTGACGTCTCAACAATAACATGCTTAACATTTTTTTCTGGTCATTTTCCATTTTGCAGCTTTTGAATGAAACAAATGTGAAAAGTTGTTCGAAAATCAATTCAAAACAAAAAACAGCTGTTTGAAGTCGTAAATTCAGAAACGTACAGTCTGAAAGGGTTTTTGACAGAGCTGTAAAAAATATAAATCATTTTGATTTTAAATCATTTTGATTTATTTCCCTTTTGAATTAAATCATTTTATTCTGAAATCATCAAGATTTAAATCTGATTGAAATCATTGATGATTGCTGTAAGGTGAATTATAATTCATTTTGGGGAAATCATTTTGAATTATATTTTGATTTCATTCATTTGATTTAAATCCAAAAAATTTAAATTTTTGATTTAATTCCAAAAAATTGAAATCATTGTTGATTTAAATCAAAAACAAATTAATCACCTGATTTAAATCTAAAAAAATTTAAATCATTTTTGATTTAAGTCAGCAATGATTTCAAAACCTTGATATAAATCAATCAGTAAATCCATGAAAACTTCGACACTTCGTTTCATAATTCAATCAGTAAAGTTTTAGTTGCTAATTTCATACCATACAAATGGTAGACGAAAATATTTTTCCGGACTTTTCCAGCGATGACGATATGAAGGACCCGGATTTCTTTATAAATAACAAAAAAAAAAAGAAAATGGTTTTTGGAAGATGGGCATTCAGCCTGTTTAAAATTTATAAAAATTCAAAATTTCGTTTATCTCGATAGTACACTTTTGGGGTTAGGCTACTTCTGCTCTCACGGTCTCATTTTAATTTGTGATTTAATTTATTACCCCTTTATTCATAAAAAATAAAACCTATAAACCTTTTATACGGTGACTTTACTGTCAAAAATATATCAAATTAAAATATTTATGAGTGATTTAAATTAAGAATGATTTAAATTTATTTGATTTAAATCAAATGATTGAAATCAAAATATAAATCAAAATAAATTTCCCCAAAATGAATTATAATTCACCTTACAGCAATCATCAATGATTTCAATCAGATTTAAATCTTGATGAATTTAGACTTAAATGAATTCAATCTTTTTTTTTTTAAATCAAGCTGTGATTGATTCTGGAATCAATCTACAAATGATTTATTCATTTACAGCCCTGGTTTTTGATAAATTCAACTTAAGTAGCTAAATTCAGATTTTAAATTCATAGTCTGAAAAGCCTATAAAGCTCTGAGTTAACTCATTTTGATTTTAGCTTAGAATTTTTAAATCATTTTCCAGCCTTAGGATTAAAATCACAATTTTTAAAACAATGGCTATTAATGGGAAGTGGTAACGAATTTTGAGAATTCCCTTTTGCTTTGAAAAATGTTCGGACAAATTTTGCAAATATTTGGCTATTGGCAAAAGAAATGTCTTCGATTTTTAATGGATATTTTATTTATGTCAATAGAGGGGACATAGTTGACGCATTTTGCGAATTCCTGTTTCTTTGCTAAGGGAAAGAAAATAACTCCCAGATTTCAAAAATACAACTAGGGTTTTTCAAATGCGGACATAGTTGTTTTAGAAATTGTGATTTCAATCCTAAGGCTGCAAAATTATTTAAAAATTCTAAGCTAAAATCAAAATGAGTTAACTCGTAGCTGTAAAAAAAAAAGGAATTATAAAATTGAATTCATAACTCATTTTTGACAGCTGAATGATAAATTCAAAGTTATCATTCATAATTCGATTGTCGTAGAAATGAATTGAATCAAAATTTGAAATTTTTAGCTGGGAATGAAAGTGACTTAAGCCTGAAATGAATGAATTCTTTTACAGCTCTGGTTAAGACTAAAAAATCTACATGTAAATGTATATACGTTAGAACTTCTTTACCATATAATAAATTTTTTTGGTTTTCAAGACATTTGGCAAAATTTTGTAAAGCTCCTGCATTTGCAGCATCGTTTTCTGACTCAGCTTTGTCAACCCGACTTCTGATAGGTAGTCGACCCAAGAAAATTGTAGGGTTTCGACTCTATCTTCTGCAGCAGTAATAGCAGGCACATCAATCTTAAGTTTGTGGCATATGTAACCCGCTAGATTTTTCAGTCCATAATAAGCTAAGTCCGACAACTCTGGATCGACTGCTTCCTTAATTTGTGCATCTAGTTTAGAAATTTGGTCCATCTTGGTCTCTTCATACCGGCTTGCAGTTTTGCTATTTGGCCTACAGTAAAAACGTTCAACAGTTTTTCCTCAAGGTTGCTTAAACGTAAGGGCTTTCAGTTCAGCAGCATATTTCCTTTGAGCTTTTTTTTAAATTACGGTTCTCTTTACGCAGACGTTCTCTGAAAGTATATAACTGTATTTATACCATCTTATAAAAATTTCATGTTCAACATACAGTTCCAATGTTTGATTTTCTTCTCCGATTGGGTTGGGTCTTGTTCTTTCAACAGTTTTCCAGTTGGGAGCAAGGTTTTCTAAATTTCTGATGTTGGTTCTTGTAAGCTCTCCCTTTTCCCAGTTCGAGGTAAGGTTTTCTATGTGATCGGAAAGCTCTGTTCTCGCAGTTAGAGACAAGGTTTTCTACAATTTCCAAGTTGATTCCTGTGAGTTGACTTTCTTCAAACGATGAAAGCGGTGTATTGGATTCCTTTCCTAAAATTGCAAAACACCAACTATTTGAAAATTATTTCCACGTGAATTGACGGTTTTCTTACCATTGCTGAGAACGGATTCAAAAGTGTGTTCTTTAGGAAGCGATTCGACAGTTTTTTAATTTCACGCTTCTCATTTCGTTCCCCCATTTCATACTGCAAATTGTTTTCAAAAGCGTCCAAAGCGAAATGTTCCATGCAAATGTGAGATGTTTTTGGACTAAATTGCCGCGTGTTCTAGCTAGCTAACATTGACTCTTACGTATGGGTTCAAACCTTGTTTAAGGATAAAATTTTGTTAAATCTTTAAAAAATTTAGTTTGTTTTGTTTTGATACCTTTTCCGAAGGAACGGGTATATTAAGTTTGGCATGGAGTATGTAACATACCAAAGCAGTCGCGATAGATATAGACATATATATATATATATATATATTCTTGATCAGGGTGACAAGAGGAGTCGATCTAGCCATGTCTGTCTGTCGGTCACACTTAAGTTTTTCGTAATTTACTCCTAAGCCATGGAAGATATCATATTGAAATTTGGCATGGTCTTGACCCAGGTAAATGTCCAAAAAACTGCATACAAATTTGTTGGCGTAAATTGTACAAAGAGTTTTATTCTCTAGTCCGAGAATAAGAAAACAGTTATACTTTATGCTATTCGAACGGAGTTTATTTACGATGTGTTTCGTTTAATAGTTGTAGACGAACTGACAAAGCAAGAATGTTGAAATACATAGAAACGAGTTATGTGGCGTTGCCACCTAAATACGATGCATGTACGTTGCCACGATTTTTAACACTCCTCCTCAACGTAAGTGCATCGTTTACAATCTTTATTTTAAACCTAGCAAATGTACAAATTTTCTATGCTTCTCTTTATGTAGGCTTTTAGTAAAAATATCAGCAGGCATATCGTTGGTTGGAATATAACTTATTTCCACTTGTTTGTTTTTAACCACATCCCTGATGAAGTGGTAACGGATATCAATATGTTTACTGCGACTATGATACATATGATTCTTTGCCAGTTGCTGCGCGCTGATGTTGTCACACTTGATAGACATTGGTTGAACCGGCTCATCGCATATTTCATTCATCAGCTTACGCAAATACATTGCCTCTTTTGCTGCCGCCGAAAGAGCGATGTACTCTGCCTCTGTGCTACTCAGTGCAACACAATTCTGCTTCTTTGATTCCCATGAGAATGCACTACTGCCATACATAAAGACGTACCCCGTGTATGATTTCCTGTCCAGTGAATTATTGCCCCAGTCTGCATCTGAAAATCCGTGAATTAGCTCTCCGGATGGACTGTAATTCAGTTTTAATTCACACGTTGATGCTAAATAACGTAGAACGTGCTTTACGCCTGCCTCATGCTCAACATGGGGATCCATGTTACGCTGTGCCAGTTTTGATACTGCATGTAGGATGTCAGGACGAGTGCATACCGCCAGATACATAAGCTCTCCAATCATCGCTTGGTACTCTTTGACATTCACTCTCCTGCACTTATCATCGTCGCATCTTATGTTAAAGCCTGCGTCCAGTGGTGTACTTGCCGATCTGCATTGGCTCATACCATGTCGAAGCAGAAGTTTCTTTATATATGGTGTCTGGCACACTTTAATTGCACCTAGCTCACCATCACGTTCCACCTTCATGTTCAAAAACAAGTGCAGCTGTCCCTTGTCTACACAATCAAAGTTATCTTGTATCTGCGCCTTGATTTTTGCCAAGTCTTCCTTATGCTTGCACGCTACAATGAGATCGTCGACATAAACAGCGATTAGTGATAAGTTACCTTTGTTGCCCTTCGTGTAAAGACATGGTTCATTAACGCACGCCTTGAACCCAATTTTCCTGAGCACGCTGTCCAGTTGCTGGTTCCACTCCCGGCCTGACTGCTTGAGGCCATATAACGCCTTCCTCAATCTGAGTACCTTCTCTGGATGCTTTTCATCAACAAAGCCTTCTGGTTGCTTCATGTAAACTTCTTCGGTAAGTTCGCTGTTTAGATAGGCTGTGCATACGTCCATTTGATGCAAGTAAAGTTTCCATTCAGCTGCTAATGCCAATAACATCCGTAAGGTAGCGTAGCGAATCACTGGTGAGAACGTCTCAGAATAATTGATTCCTTCCTTCTGGCTGCAGCCTTTCGCAACCAGTCTGCTCTTAAAACGCGCTATTTGACCGCATTCGTCCTGTTTCACCGAGTAGACCCATTTACATCCAATGGCTGTCTGACCAGTTGGTAGATCAACCAACTGCCAAGTTTTGTTGTGTATAAGGGCGTCGTGTTCCGATTGCATGGATTTCCTCCAATTTTCAGCATTAGGGCTACTCAATGCTTCACGAAGATTCGCAGGGACCTCGCCATTCGAATCACAGCTCATCGAATTTAATAGGTTCCTTACTTTCCGTGGCCTGCCTGGTTTACCTGTACGCATTATTCTTGGGCGTCCTGGCCCACGTACGGGTTGCTCCTCCTCGATGGCTGCATCCGAATCACTACTAGATTCTGTACGATCGCTAAAGCCTCGAAAACCATCTGTTACCGCATCCACATATTCATCTTCGCTACTTGTTTCCTGCGATTTTTGCGAATTTTCTTCATTCTGTTCTTGAAAATCTTCCTCTCGACCTTCAATTTCATTCAATTGACTTTCAGCATTTTCTTCCTGCGGAGGTAGTGTAAATTCGAACCACTCGACATTTTCAATTTGGTTGTTATTATTAGCGCCAATCGTTTCACAAAAGACCACATCTCGCGCTTCAATAACGCATCTCTTTTCGGGATCGAACAGTCTATACGCCTTCGCCGTATCCGAATATCCAATCATCTTATATTCGCGACCCTTCGGTTGAAGCTTATTGTGTTGTCTCTTATCTAGACAGACTGCTATTGAACCAAATACTCTAAAATGACTCACCGCCGGTTTTCGCCCTGTCCATGATTCAATTGGAGTTATACCGTCTAATGATTTTGTCGGCGACCTGTTCCTGATATAAACAGCTGTTTTTACTGCTTCAGCCCAAAGCTTCTCGCAAACGCCTCCATATGCCAACATGCTCCTTGCCATTTCAATTAAGGTCCGGTTCATACGTTCGGCCACTCCGTTTTGTTGTGGTGTGTACGGTACCGTCAACTGTCGCTTGATACCGCACTTCTGGAATAACTCGTTAAAATCCTTGTTGATGAATTCTTTGCCGTTATCGCTTCGTACTACTTTTATTTTGCGTTCCGTTTGTGTTTCCACCATATTCTTGAAGTTCAGAAATTTCTCATAGACATCACTTTTCGTCTTCAAGAAGTATACAAACACCCGACGCGACTTGTCATCAATGAACGACACAAAATATTTTGCGCCACCATATGACTCGGTACGAAATGGTCCACACACATCTGTGTGTATTAGATCCAGTAAGTTTTCGGCACGAAAATCAGTTGCTTTTGGAAAAGGCTTCGTGTTTACTTTGCATTTCATGCATGTAATGCATTGACCATCCTTATTAAAGTCGGCTTTATTCAATCCATGTACCATATTCTTGGATACAAGCAACTGTAAGCTTCTGTAATTAAGATGGCCATATCTTGCATGCCACTTCTCTGCCATACCTGATACAATGCTAAAACATGTGCTTTGTTCTCTTTCAAACACATACAGCCCACCAATCTTTTGTGCAGTAAACATCATTATGCCATTACGTCGAATCTCCACACTATTTTCTTTAAAACAAACTGATAATCCTCTTTCAACGGCTTTTGGAACAGAAAAGAAATTCCCAGACATTTTCGGAACATATAAGACATCTTTCATTTCTATCTGGATTCCTTTACACTTTTCCTTTAATGTGACGTCACCAATGCCTTCCGCATACATGAAATTGTTACCAGCCAAATTTATTTTTTCATTGCATTCTTTCATATTACGAAATACGCTGCGATCGCTGCTCATATGTGTACTCGCACCACTGTCGATACTAGTGATGTAACGAATATTCGCATTCGCATTCGCGAATATTCGCATGTTTTTTCACATTCGCATTCGCATTCGCAAAATGTTGCGAATATTTTGCGAATATATAATTAGCAGAAAATTGACCAAAAATGTAAACTTTAAGGGGGTCTTCTCATTGAGCAACTTTTTTTCGACTTTTTTTTTGCATTTATTTATAGCTTGGGTAGTTGTGAATATGCCCCTAAAAGGATTTTTTGAAATTCGAAATAGTTTAGAGGATATAGCCTTCTTTGTCGAGCAAGATCTGCGCTAAAACGAGTAATTTTTGCGTTGCTTCAAACTTTAAACGCGTTTATCTGGAAACCACGTTTTTCGAACTGGCGGCCATGATATCTCCAGTTCAACTGAACCGATTTTCATGAAACAAAGTGGAATCGACGCATAATTGTCACCATTCTCGGGTGAACCTCGACCATAATTTTAAAAATTTTTTTACAATTTTTTTTTAAACTAAACTACAAAAAAAAAGCCCGAAATTGAAATTTTTTTTTTTAATGGCCGCCATTTTGTCAAAAAAAATCACAAAATTAAGCTTGAGGTTCACCCGAGAATTATATCTATACTAATTATAACCCCGTTTTTTTCCATTTCGGACGCTCCGGAGACCCGGAATCGTGGCCGCCGTGACGGCACCTTTTTTTTCACCACCAACTTTGAAGTCTCATTACTTTTTGAACAGCCCACGTATCGAGACAAAAATTTTTTTTATTTACTTTGAACCTTTTGTGATACAATAAATAAAAATAGTTTTCAATTATTCTTTGCGTTTTCAAATAAGAATTTTTTTAAAAAGGGTCCAAAAAACGGGTTTTCAATGAGAAGACCCCCTTAATCGATTTTTAAAATTAAATTTAAAAGCTAATATTTTAGCATTTAAAGAATTTTTTATGTGCTACCGTTACACAGATATTGCACTTAAAAAAACCATTTTAGTATGAAACGTATATAAGAAAGTCCATGTTGTCAAAAAGTTTCTGTCTTTTAATATATAAAAATCCGCATATAAGAAATTTTTTCCTATAGGTATAAGACGACGGATATACGAGTAAGTTATATGGATATCCTTGTCTTAACACAATATAACAAACATTCCTCTGTTAAACTTATAAAAAATTTAATTTTATTAAATATATCTTATTTTCTTGCTTAATTTTTTTTTAAAGATTTTTTTATGAAACTCAAAACATAAAACAAAAAATACACACTCCTCTTAAACTTATTTTTAACAAATTAACATTAGAAACTTCTAAAACAAATTAAATAAAAAAAAAAATCAATAGTTGAACCTTAATAAAGGAATATTAAATTTTAAAAATAAGAGTTTTGAGGCCTTTTCTCCTTCGAGTCTGTTACGATGTGGTGTATAAATAAGTCCAGCGCCACTAAAAATTCGCTCGCTGGGAACACTCGTTGGTGGGGTGCATAAATAGTGTCTTGCTATAGGAAAAAGTACCCCATACTTCTGAAATTGGTAGCTATTCCGTCAATTTCAGCTCCTTTATGCTACTTATAGCTTTTATTTTTAGCTAGTTTCAGCATTTTTTGTTTATTTTCGGCTATTTTTAGTAGCCGCTCTGCTCTCACACACACACTTGCATTGTCAATTTTGCCGATCCCTGAATTAAACGCATTTGGAATGCCTTTAAGTTCCTTCACATAAATTTTCATACAAGAACGACCGTCTGAGGGCTGCTAAACGAAAAACGACAATAACATTGCGTATTGCGCAGGGGCGTTATGCATGCACGAAATCGTCGGATTAGTTTTGTTGTTGTCATGTGACTGTTTTTTTTTTAACACTTTGAAATTTAACATCGAAATGTGTAATTTCTTTTACTTATGAATGAATTATTTTTTTCCAAAGTTGGTGCGCTATATAAATAAATGAATTGATTTGGTGATGTGTGCCAAATTTAAGATATAGATTCAAAAACTGAATATTCGCATTCGCATTCGCGAATATGAGTAGGCATTCGCATTCGCATTCGCGAATGCTAAAATTTGACATTCGTAACATCACTAGTCGATACACCACATACACGAACCCAAAAACAACGAATTCGCCGCTGCAAGCATAGTTTCGGTTTTTTCATCCTGCTTTGCTTTAGATTTTTCTGGACATTTCGCTGCAAAATGCCCAACTTTGGCGCATACGAAACATTTTCTGTCTCGCTTCTTCTTAGGTTGTTTTTTCTGTTTGCCTTCGCTTTCCGTTTTCGCTGCATAGATTTCAACGCCATTGCCGCCATTTTTACCGTCGCACAGTGGTTCAGAATTTCAGTGGGTCGGCCAAAAATGCCCAATGTTGATGTCCAAATATGCAAAATCGTGTTATGCTAGTTGATTAAGAATAGTTCCAAAGTAAGATTCCCAAAATATTAGTTTGATTGCACAATAATTGTGGGCGTGGTTGATAAACAAACATTGCACTTTTTGATTTCCTTAAAACTGTGTTCAAAATGTAATATTTGGACTATTTTAGTACCTCACATCTTACACAAAAATGGCTGTAGAAACTCGTTGTTTTTTTAAAATAAATATATGACTCATGTCGTTTGATAATATTTTTATAATATTTTTTTTGAAGCTCCAATTTTACACGATTTTTTTATTTTGCAAGAGTATAACTTTTTTTCTACAAAAAGCGTCAAAACAAAACTACATGTATTTGAAAGCTAAAACAATTTTCTTTTCAAAAATGTATACTTTATTGCCAACAACTGCCAACATCATTGTAAATCTTTCCATTATACAAAAAAAGAGGTGGCATTCCGCATGCACGAATATAAAAATTTGACAGTGACATATAACGTTGGCATATGTGCTAGCGAATATTATGTCAAATTGGCATATTTTTTGTCATATTTCTGGTTGCCCTTAAAATTTTCTGTAAATTTTTTTGTTAAACTGCAATATAGGGTTTTCTTCAATTCTCAACAAGTTTATATTGTTTAGTATTATATATTAGTTTTCAAAAAATTAAACAGTAAGTCTTTTTCTGTGCTTGGTTCTTCTTCTTTCGCTGCGAAATATTTAAAAATGGACGTTTTGAGCTATGAAAACTTGTCGAAGATATTCTTTAATAGGAAAAATGATGAGGACGTATTCGATTTCGTAAAATCTAAAGCTGTTTATAAAGATATTTCAAAAGAACTAATTATCAGCAAGACGAAAAGTTTTTTAATAAACCTTAAAAGAAGATACAAAAAAGTTGGATGCAGTAAGTCATTATTTTTTCGAAATAACTCCGTTTGGATTAAAGGTTGTTTAAAATTTGAAAAAATTGAGAAACGGGAAATTGAAACAGTAACAAGAGGCAGACCTTTGAAACAATTAAATGACTGTAGTCAAAGATCCCAAAAAAGTCGAAGTCTTAAGCGCTCGTCCGATCGGAATTTAAAAAAAAAATCTAAACAAACGAAATAAATAAATTAAATATTTCCGTCTCCATCTCGCGGGATTCTACACGTGTCCACCGTCCCAGGGACCTGAGAATTTGCAGCCACGTTGGGTGAGACGTTATTTTTCCAAGTCGAAAGATTTATAATCTTAGCGACTTTCCCTAATCTCTTTTTGTTTACATTATCTATTTTCTCTTTGCACCTTATTCTTTCACCAAAGTTGTTCTAATTATATTTCTAGCTGGTTCACAAACCGAAATAAAAAGCTTTAAGCTTTGCCTTATCATAGGCCAGACTTAAAGCTTAGCTTATACTGAGCGTGCAAACAATACGCATGCAACGTGATACCTTAAAATCGCAACCTGAAAGAAGGCATTCTATTAGTGGCTCTAACGCCAGAAATGCATACTTAATAGTCAAAGCGCCAGAATTACCGCGCACGCTAAGCAATATTTCTCCCTCTCAATCGCTAACATCTCAAACTTCAACAACAGAAAGTTCAACAACAGAAGTTGCGCCTTCTGCTAACAGCGGTGTAAAAGCTCCTGTTAATAGCGTACGCGATCCAGCAGTGCAGACAGGTATGGACCGCTACATTAAAATTAAAAGGAAACTTAGCCCACAAAAATCAAATGTGGCAAAAGCGAAAATAAATAAAACTAAATTCGACGCTAATCCGTCAAACGTGCTATCTGGCAATAGATTTGCGGCTCTAACTACAGAGACTGCTGAGAATTCGGATACCTCGAAGGAAGCTGGAGAAAAAAACACCAAAACCGCCACCAGTTTATCTTCGAGAGCGTAGTTCCAGTAATTTGGTCACGAGCTTGACCCAGCTAATTGGAAAGGAGTCTTTCCACATCGTTCCCCTTACAAGAGGAAATCTTCATGAGACCAAAATTCAGATTTATAATGAAAATAAATACAGAACGGTCACCAAATACTTTGATGATAACAAAAAAAGCTACTATACGTATCAGCTCAAAAGTAGCAAAGGCCTTAGCGTAATTGTTAAAGGTATTGAATCTGATGTAGCTCCTTTGGAAATCAAACAAGCCTTAGAGTCGAAGGGCTTTAAAATTAGAAATGTAATGAATATTTTCAATAGGAACAAAACTCCGCAGCCGATGTTCAAAGTAGAGCTCAGTCCTGATAACTTAAAGCTAAAAAAAAATGAGTCTCATCCAATCTACAGATTACAATATCTTCTTCACCGTAGAGTTGTAATAGAAGAACCTCATAAACGTTCAGGCCCTGTCCAATGTACTAATTGCCAAGAATATGGGCATACTAAGTCTTACTGCACCCTACGTATGGTCTGCGTTGTTTGCGGAGAATTTCATAGCTCCGCGAACTGCGATAAAAGCAAAGACCAATCCACAGTGAAAAAATGCAGCAATTGCGGTGGAAATCACACTGCAAACTATAGGGGATGTCCGGTATATAAAGAATTAAAAAATCGTATGTTAGAAAAGAAGCAAGCTAGTCGTACAATGTCAAATCAAATTGTATTTCAAACCCCTATTTCCTCGCAACCGCACAAAATTAGCGTTCCTGTGACTAATAATATGTCCTATGCAAACGTAGCTAAATCAGGCGTAAGTGTCCATTCCGTCCCCCAGCACCAGAACGCTGGTCTCGAAACCATGTTGGTCAGTCTGACGCAATGTATGACACAATTCATGTCGCAAATGCAGAACACACTCCAAGAGTTACTTAGAGCACAAAATCAGTTGCTCCAAATCTTAACCGCACAAAAATGAATTTACTTATTATATCCTCTTGGAACGCAAATGGTATAAATCAGCGTAAGCTGGAATTGACACATTTTCTTTCAAACAACTCTATAGACGTGATGCTTATTTCTGAAACTCATCTTACCGATAAAAATAATTTCTCGATTCCAGGCTATAAATTCTACAGAACGAACCACCCTGATGGGAAAGCCCATGGGGGAACGGGTATTTTGATTCGTAACCGGATTAAACATTTCCCTCTCGAACCGTTCTCAAAAATTTACTTTCAAGCAACTTCAATTTCTTTAGAAAGCTGTGGTGCAAATTTAGTTCTATCTGCTATATATTGCCCTCCACGATTTACAATAACTGAAAATCAATTTAAAGAATTTTTTCACACTCTTGGAAATAGATTTTTAGCAGCAGGCGATTATAATGCAAAGCATACCCATTGGGGATCACGCCTAATTTCCCCAAGGGGAAGACAATTATATAACACACTAATAAATAGATCCGGTACCTTAGGATTTCTTTCACCAGGACAACCTACGTATTGGCCAACAGACCATAACAAAATACCAGACCTTATAGACTTTGCCATCACACGAGGTATTGATAATTCACAAATTTCAACCTCGTTGACCTACGAAATGTCTTCAGATCACTGTCCCTTGCTATTCAAAATTTCACAAAACATAAGGATGTCGTGCCCCCCTTTCAGTCTGACAACCTCTAAAACACATTGGGTTAAATACAAAAAGTATGTTGCAACACACATTCACTCAGAATATTCAATAGACAATGAAAACCAAATTGATGAAGCGGTTGTTACCTTAAATACAATATTGGCTTCGGCGGCGGAGCATTCCACCCCGAAAATTCCTGCCGTTGTCCATAGAAATTTTAATTATACTAATAGCCATATTGAAAGGCTTTTGCGAGAAAAACGTAGATTAAGACGTGAATGGCAACAAAATAGGTCACCTGAAAGTAAAGCCAGACTCAACTTAGCTACGACGCAACTTAAAATCGCTCCCCAAAAAGAACAAGACAAGAAAAATACTTATTTCATTTCTAAACTTTCACCTAACTGTTCTTCAAAAGGATCACTGTGGCGAGCTTTAAAAGTAAAAAACTCTCCCATAGACCATGAATCTCCTTTAAGAGATCAAAGTGGAAGATGGGCAAGAAGTGACGAGGAAAAAGCTTCTGTGTTTGCTCAACACTTGTGCTCAGTTTTCCTTCCGAACCCTCCAGTTAATGACCTAAGACTTCCTCCCTTCGAAGAAAACAACCAAACTTTTCCTGTGTCATTTAATGCCAATGATATAAAAAGCATAATTAAGGATAATTTTTGCGAGAAAAAAGCTCCCGGTCGGGACTATATAACACCAAAAATGATCAAGGAGTTGCCACACATTGCTCTTAAATTTATAGCAAAACTCTTTAATGCTATTATGCGCTTCTCACACTTCCCTAAGATGTGGAAAGAATCGGTTATCACGATGGTACTGAAGCCCGGCAAAGATATGACGACAGCAAGCTCCTATCGCCCAATAAGCCTTCTCCCCTGCTTATCTAAACTCTTTGAAAAAGCTCTTCTTATAAAAATAACGCCATACATCCACGAGAATAACTTAATCCCTGCTCATCAATTTGGCTTTAGAAAAAAACATGGAACTATTGAACAGGTAAATCGAATCACTCGTGAAATTCGTAACGCCTTCGAAAAAAAAGAATATTGTTCTGCAATATTCCTAGATATCGCTCAAGCATTCGACAAAGTGTGGCATGGGGGTCTTATTGCTAAAATAAAGTCCCTACTCCCTCAAAATTTTCACGAAATTCTTATATCATACCTCCAAAATAGATTCTTTAGAGTAAGAGTTAATGAATTTATAACGGAAAAATTTGAAATTAAAGCAGGAGTCCCGCAAGGCAGTGTATTAGGCCCCTCTCTTTACCTTCTTCTAACAGCCGACATCCCCACTAGAGATAATATTGTAATGTCAACTTTTGCTGACGACACAGCATTATTGAGCTGCCACCGCGATCCCATGGAAGCATCAAGAATCCTACAAGAACATATGCAATTAATTGAAAATTGGCTCTCTACCTGGCGAATTAATGTAAACGAAGATAAATGTAAACACATTACATTTACGCTAAGAAGGGGTATAAGCCCAACTATACAACTAAACGGAGTTTCCATCCGTCAAGTTGATAGTGTCGTTTATTTAGGAGTCCATCTAGACAAACGATTAACTTGGCAAAAGCACATCGAGGCAAAGAGAACAAACCTAAAGCTTAAAGCATCAAAAATTCACTGGTTGATTAACCATCGCTCTTCTCTGAACATGGAGTATAAAGTTCTTTTATACAATAGTGTATTAAAGCCAGTTTGGTCTTATGGCATTCAGTTGTGGGGAAATGCCTGCGCTTCCTCTATTGAAATAATCCAAAGAGCTCAATCGAAAATTCTCAGAATCATTACAGGTGCCCCATGGTATATTCGTAATGAACATATTCACCGTGACCTACAAATTCCACTCATTAAGGATGAAATCATACGATTAAAATCATCATACAACGATAAGATAAGACATCATTCGAATCAGTTGGCAAGAAGCCTCAGTAACACAACAAGTCGAACACGTTTAAAAAGAAAGGACCTTCCGTCTGCATCTACCGTCTTAGAGGTTTAAGACCGATGCTCTTTTATATGCACCTCGCTCGTGCAAGTCAGATACGTCTGCATCTACCGTCTTAGAGGCTTAAGACCGATGCACTCTTATATGCACCTCGCTCGTGCAAGTCAGACCCGTCTGCA